>JAIVEN010001632.1:0-2500 GCA_026686845.1 Adenanthera pavonina | reverse complement strand
ATTTTTTGCAGGATTCTTAGGGATGATATGAGGATGCTAACCACCAAGTTTCATAATTTTTGGACACCCACAGAATATCTTAGGAATTTTTAACCGAAAAAAATGGTGCGGCCGCCACGGGTGGCGGCTCGGGTGGCCGGACCCCTGGGCATGTTCCTCTGGTTGAGTACCAACTACTGAAACAAGAAAATCGCAAATGGAACGAGTAGATTTAAATTTGGTACGGGTGCAACTTTTTGTGCAGTTCTGCGTCGTCAACCTGACTGGTTCAGGACTGGTTCAGGACCTGCTCGCGCGCGCACCAGGACCTGCTCACGCGCGCACCAGGACCTGCTCACGAGCAAGTCCAGGCATGTACCAGGACCTGTCCAGGCATGTACCAGGACCTGCCCAGGCATGTACCAGGACCTGCCTTGGACTGGTTCAGGCTGCTCACGGGCATGTACCGGGACCTGTTCTGGGCTTGCCCGGGCACGTTCCGGGGCTTGCCCGGGCACGTTCCGGGACTTGTTTGGGGCTTGCCCGGGCATGATCCGGGACTTGTTCGGGGCTTGCCCGGGGTTGATCCGGGACTTGCTCGGGGCTTGCCCGGGCACGTACCGGGACTTGTTCGGGGCGTGTTCCGGGACTTGCCCGGGCATGATCCGGGACTTGCTCGGGACTTGCGCGGGCATGTTCCGGGACTTGCTCGGGGCTTGCCCGGGACTTGTTCGGGGCGTGTTCCGGGACTTGCCCGGGGCTTGCGCGGGCATGTTCCGGGACTTGCCCGGGGTTGATCCGGGACTTGTTCGGGGCTTGCCCGGGCATGATCCGGGACTTGCTCGGGGCTGATCCGGGACTTGTTCGGGGCTTGCCCGGGCATGATCCGGGACTTGTTCGGGGCATGCCCGGGCATGATCCGGGACTTGCTCGGGACTTGCGCGGGCATGTTCCGGGACTTGCTCGGGGCTTGCCCGGGACTTGTTCGGGGCGTGTTCCGGGACTTGCCCGGGCATGATCCGGGACTTGCGCGGGCATGTTCCGGGACTTGCCCGGGGTTGATCCGGGACTTGTTCGGGGGCATGATCCGGGACTTGCTCGGGACTTGCGCGGGCATGTTCCGGGACTTGCTCGGGGCTTGCCCGGGACTTGTTCGGGGCGTGCCCGGGCATGATCCGGGACTTGCTCGGGGCTTGCGCGGGGCTTGCCCGGGACTTGTTCGGGGCTTGCGCGGGCATGTTCCGGGACTTGCCCGGGGTTGATCCGGGGCTTGCCCGGGCATGATCCGGGACTTGTTCGGGCCTTGACCGGGGCACGTGCCGGGACTTGCGCGGGCATGTTCCGGGACTTGCTCGGGGCTTGCCCGGGACTTGTTCGGGGCGTGCCCGGGCATGATCCGGGACTTGCTCGGGGCTTGCGCGGGGCTTGCCCGGGACTTGTTCGGGGCTTGCGCGGGCATGTTCCGGGACTTGCCCAGGGTTGATCCGGGGCTTGTTCGGGGCATGATCCGGGACTTGTTCGGGCCTTGCCCTGGCACGTTCCGGGACTTTCTCGGGGCTTTCCCGTGCACGTTCCGGCGCCCGTTCAGGGCTCCCCCCTGCCACAACCTGGGCTACAGATCGAGTTCGCGCACAATCTTTTGCGGGCGCCCAGCACGTGGGGTGTGGATGCAGCCTGCCAAGTTTGGTGATTTTCGGGCACCCACGCTATTTTCTATGAATTTTTGAACTTGCGGGGGCCGCCGCGGGTGCCGGCCCGGGCGGCCGGACCCCGGGACACGTTCCTTTAGACGAGTGCTTGCTAATGAAACCAAAAAATCGCAAATGGAACGGGCAGATTTAAATTTGGTACGGGCACAACTTTCTCCGCAGTTATGCGTCGTCAGCTTCACTGGTCCAGCACCCGCTCACGCGCGCACCGGCGCTTGCTCACGAGCAAGTCCAGGCATGTACCAGGACCTGCCATGGACTGGTTCAGGCTGCTCACGGGCATGTCCAGGGCTGCTCATGGGCAAGTCCAAGGTCCGTGATTTTCGGGCACCCACGCTATTTTCTATGAATTTTTTGAACCTGCGGGTGCCGGGCCGGTCCCCGGGACACGTTCCTCTGGAGGAGTACTTGCTAATGAAACCAAGAAATCGCAAATGGAACGGGCAGATCTAAATTTGGTACGGGCACAACTTTCTCCGCAGTTATGCGTCGTCAGCTTCACTGGTCCAGCACCCGCCCGCGCGCTTGCTCACGAGCGAGTCCAGGCATGTACCAGCACCAGTCATGGACCGGTTCAGGCTGCTCACGGGCATGCACCGGGCGCGCAATGGGGCTAGTTCGGGGCTGACGGGCAAGTCCGGCGCTGCACACGCGCGAGCCGACGGTTGGCCACGGGCACGGTCTCGAGCAGGGCTGAGGGTTCAGCCGAGCAAGTCCGGGGCTGGTCGCGGCGCGGCGCGCGCCGCGCGCCACGTGCTAAGTGCCAAGTGCATTAGAATCGCGCGCGCGCGTTGTGGCAAGGGGCAGCGTGG
>JAIVEN010001631.1:0-13556 GCA_026686845.1 Adenanthera pavonina | reverse complement strand
GTCATTTCGTATTTTATCAATTCTTATATGACCACATATCTATCTCAACATTCTTATCTCTACTACTCTTATCTTATGTTCTTGTTACCCTTTCAGAGCCCAACGTTCACTACCATATAACATTTCAATAAAATTTTTCTTTAAGTTTAATAGGTACCTTACAGTCACAAATAACTCCTGAAGTTTTTTTCCACTTTAACCACTAAGCTTATATCTTATGCATAATATTCCCATCAATTTCATCATCATTCTATAAAATCGACTCCAAATACTTGAATTTTGACACTTTTGGAATGATTTGGTCTCTCATTTTCACCTCTAAATCATTTCTAACTGACCTCTTGTTAAATTTGCAATGCATTTCATTTTACTTTTACTTAAGTAGAAACCTTTTAATTCCAAAGTATGTCTCCATAACTCAAGTTTAGAATTTGCCTCTTCTATTGAGTCCTCAATTAAGACTATATCATCTGTAAAAAGCATACATTTAGGAATTTTCTCCTGTATATGTTCTGTTAGAACATTCAAAATCAAATTAAATAAGTATAGACTCAAAGAAGAATATTAAGTCAAAAATATACTTGTACAGAAGCATGCTATTTAAGAAGAATTGAGTCCAATAGAGAAGAATGGAACATAAAAGATAGCTTATCATCATATTCAAGTAGTAAGAATACTTGGTCTACTCAATAAAGTTTTTCTATGCACTCTTTCTAACACCCCAAGACTTTTAAACATAAACTTAATAGAAAAATATACAATATTTTACAAAATAATTGGTATATCTTTATGAATGCAAGAAAATTTAGTCATTTGAAACTCACTAGACCAAACCCAATTAATGCCCTGCTTTGTTACGGACGGCCCAAAACTTCCAACAAAAAGGAAAAAAAAATTGTATCCCTCAACGCGGCTCAACTTCAATGCTTGTTGATTCTGTTTTTTGTTGTTATTTTCTTAAAACAATTTTGTGAAATTATTTTTCAGAATAAGTTTTACAAAGAAAACGAAAAAATTGTTTGAATCATTTGTTTTGAAAATCACATCTATAAATGAAAAAAATAAAAAAAAATCATTTGGAAAAATTAATTCGAAAGCAAGTTTTGGGTACATTAGTAGGTGACAATTGATAGTAGTGACCGATAGGGGATAGTAATGATTGGTTGCGAACGATGGTAGTTGGCGGTAATTGATGGCCAACGACAATGATCAATGGTGGATGGTAGCAAATAATGGTGGACGGCAGTAATTGGTGATAGTTGAAGGTGGTCGGTGATGGTTGGTTGGGTGGTCGATGGCAGTTGACAATGATTGACGATGGTTGGAGGTGGTTGGCCTTGGTCACTAATTACATTTATGGTGATTGGTAGTGGTTGGTGAAGGTCAACAGTAGTCAGTGATAGTTAATAGTAATCAACAACAACAGTTGGTGATGGTTGGTAGTTAGCAATGGTCAACGGCGGTCAATGATAGCCATTGACTAACAATGGTGTTGGTTGTTAGCAATAGTTGTGATAGTCGGTGATGAATAAAAACAAAAATTAAAACAAGAACATGTTTTTTTTTGTTTTAAAAAAAAGAAATAAGTTTTGAAAATAAGTAAATAGAAAATATCCATCCAAACAATTTTTTTTCTTGAAAATAGAAATATAACAACAGCACTAATATTAGCCTTATTTCACTAATGTGAGGTCAGCTACATAAATCATATGACGCCAATGAACTCTATCAAATACTATCTTCTCAGATAAATTATTTATCAAATTATCAAGAGATTATTTTTTATAACTTCTGTTAGTATATTTTTTTGTATTAAAACAAGCTTAATACCTATCTTTCTTTATATATAAAAGATGAAATTTTGATGAAACTCAAGGTACTAGCATTCTCACTTCATTTCCCACTATTACAACATAATATAGCTGTCTGGTTGCACGAGCAGTTGAACCCGCAGATGAAATCATCACGTGATGACCAAAATTTGGGCCAACTGCCTCTCTCCTTCGCGACTTGGATTAATGGATAAGGCAGGAGTGGCGGCGGCCCTCAAATTCGTTGGCCAATGTTCCATGCCTCAAAACTCGACCCTATATCAAACTAAAAATTCCCCAACGATGAGATCAATTGGGCCGGGTCAGAATTAAAACGATACCTTTTTTGTACCAAATAAGTTAAAATCCGTACTTATTTTGATCAATTCCGACAACGTACAGGCACACAACATGAACCCACAAGAGAAGCCGTAGGACGATGGAGAATACTGCCACCGGGTAACCCATATGTCCTGAGTAACTTTGTTTTTTAAATTAAGCCTATTGAAAAACATAGAACGATGCATTAGAAAGTTTAAAAGTCTATCATTGAAAAACATATTTCTTCTTCACTTCCTGTACAAGTCATATTTCAGCTCCTTTTGATCATTCACAAGGAACTAAAAATATTGAATCTTTGAAATAATTAATGCATCCTTTTCACCCCTATTTATGATTTCACCAGAAAAGTAAAAGGAATAAAACTTTCCTACATAAATTTTTTTAAATTGTCATACCTTTACTTAAAATGATAAATTAATTAATATAATTATCTCCCATTTGGATATCAATCCTCTTAGATATAATCTATTTTTAATAATTTTTTATTACATTATGAGGGTAATCCTTGACTATTATCCACACTCCATACATTTCATCTTTACTATCTGAACTAGTTTCTGATAATCTATTTTTTAATAATTTGATGATAAAATTTCATACTGGGAGAGCTATAGCCTCTTGGAGGCTAACAATGTTGAATATTTTACCAACAAAAAACAATGCTTGAATCCGAACTAACTAGTAATATGAAATATCAATTTTTTGTTTAAAAAAAACTGTTAAAGATGCTCATTAAATAATGTTGCTTAAATATGCCTCTCTAAGGTTTCTCGTAAAATTTTATTTCTAAAACATTATAAAAAATTAAATAGAAAGTCACAGTAATTTCAAACAAGGATACATAAGAAACACTCTCACGGCATAAATAAGCTTTCCATGGATTATGGGAAGCAGATCCTCATAATTTATTGTCTCCAAAATGTCTATGATGTTAGTAATCTTATTCTGAGCCATTTGGTTTCTCTCCACTTCTCTAACTTTTCATTTCCTCTTCAATTCTCATCTGGACCATTCAAGTCAATTAAATTTGAATGATTAAGATTTGATATTTTATGAAGTAGATTTTTTTCCATTTTATCTCCAAAGCAGATCAAATTTACTATTTTAGATTTATTTATTTTTATAATTTAATGTTTATTAATATTTTTTTATAAACTACTAAATTAAAACCATCCAAAATTAATCTAATCATTCAAATAGCAAGTTGAGGATCGAAAAAGTGGAAAGATTAAGCTGACAAGTAAAGGAAAGGATCCAGAAGGCTAGAGAACTTGAAAAGGTTTTTGTTTTTTATTTTTGGCCAAAGAAAACTTGAAAATGTTTAAATCCTTCTCGAGGATGGCATCAATTCGTCGACCAATTTCAATAGGGATGCTTGGGATGGAAAGAGCATTCTTGATCGTGAATATTCGAAGCCAAGATTGAGATTTTCTTCGCTCAAAATTTCGAGAGATTGATGGGGGGAGCATGAGATTGAAAACTATTTTATATCAGCCCCAAGTTTCTCTCCACTTAGTGGATGTTCCACTGGAGAAAACTATTGGATTTAATTTAATGTTCATATTTAATAATTTATAAAACTTAATCTGAACAGAGTGAAAGCGTAGTGGAGAAACGAAGTGGCGGGTTTGACATGTTCCAAGTTCAGAACATGCAAAATGGGGCAAGTGGGTGTACTTGAAAGTTGGCATTAATGGATGAGAGCTTGAAGAATGGAAGCTGGGGAAGATGGGTTTCTGAACTTTCAGACTCTGAAAGTGCTCGATTTCAGTAAGCTTATCAACATTTGCTGAAATAGTTTTTCAAATGTTTTGAAATCAGCCAGCTCTTCATGTGTCATCCTCTATAGTTTTAACTTTGGAATTATTTCTCTATATGCTAAAACAAAGCTTAGAACACTATTACATGAGATGAAGGGAACAAGATGGCATGGTTTTCACACAATGGAGGGAGTTGAACTTAAGGTTTCATCTGCACCGCTCAACCCATCCAACGGTTGAGATTGCTAACTTCAGAGACACTCTCAAAGGCAACTAATTCAAAGGGTCTGTTTCCACTCGTGTTCATAAATTTAGACGATTCCATTGGCAACATTCGTGACCATAGATACACGCACAGAGATACATATATACATATAAACTTCTATCAGTAAATAATGAAAAAAAAATTCCTTAATGCAAAAAAAAAAAATAATAATAATAATAATTGGAAACTTTTAACATTCAAGTTCAGTCAAATTTTAATTCATCGTGAGATCTTTCACTTAATTGTATAAAACTAAACAATGTTACAGAGCTATAGACGCAAGCCACTTATGAAGCTGGCTCCAAAATAGGTCTCGCCCAGTATGAGGGGTGCGATCCGCGTCCTTGAACTAACTTCAAGATTCTTCAACTAGCCAAAAGTCGAATTTTGAATGACAAAAAGTATCTAATCCACCAGTTCATCTGCCTCCCTTCAAGTTCCAATTCCCATTAACTTGAGCTGCCAAAGGTAAAAGCAACAAGATTATATTTGTGTCTAACTCCACGGACAAGGTAGAAATAGTAACTTCAATTTCAGTTGTAGAAAACTAGAACCACCATTCAGATATATTATTTAAAGTAACTGTTCATGCAAAGAATTAAAAATACAGGATAGGGTGCACAGAGGGAATTACGATGTTATTCTGAGGGTGGCCCCAAAAAAATCCTTGGAGGACGATAGGCAAGACGTTGCAAGCCGCAAGGATATAAATCGCTAAAGCATGCATGCCCATCCATTTCATGATCATAGTAATGCGATGACATCCACAAACATCAACCTGCAATTTTTTTTTTTTTTTTTGGGGGGGAGGGAGGCACAAAGTGGTTAGGAAACATTTAAAGCAATCAACAGTATACCGTGTTGCAAAGCAAATAAGAAAACTAGTAAGAAACATCAGCTTGCAAAAATAAATTGAACATCTGACCATCAAGTAAATTCCCGTGAAGAGAATGCCAGCAGCACCAGCAGTGACGCACATATAACTGAATGTGTACAGAACCTTATTGATATGCATTCCTACAAGTTAAATTACATAAAGAACAGATAAGTTAACAGTGCATCAATCTACTGCAAAATATAAATTAGGATCAGCATGCTCACCAAATAAGTCCAGGGCAAGGCCAAAGACTACCAGGCAGGAAGTTGAGATCATCCAGTGTAGGATTCTCACTCTGTGGTCCTGCAAGCAAGAGTGTGGAAAACACAGTAATGAAAAGAAAAATTACCTTGATGGATAGTGATAAAAATATACAAGAAAACTGGGTTACCTTAAAATGGACTATAATATGTCCGTAGTGCAATCCAACCAAGCAGGTAACAATGGCCATCACTGAGCTACGATTCCAAAGAAAGCTAGTCATAAAAAAGGCACAAACATAGAGAAGGAAAAAGAAGTGCTTCTAATTTAATAGAATTTTTTACCATTAAAAATATATCTAAAAACAAAATTCTCATTCCATTTATGTGGCCTAGCAGCAATTATTTAAATGACTTGTTAACCATCAGTGATGTTTCCTGAGTCCTGGCAACCCAATGGTCGAAAGCCCACAGAAAGCATCCTGTGATCAGGGGATGAGGGGCTCAAAAGAGGCTGATGGATGTCATAGTCTATACAAGGGTTGACTTCTCTCAGACAGGATGCTCAATTACTTCTCAGCTGTCTAAATAGATCTAGAAATTTAGACTTTAATTTTTTTTATTTTTAATATTGGTAAAAAATAAAACAGATTGTTTTCAAACTTCCATCAGACAAATTGTTTGTTGGATAGAAATTATGAGAATGCCCTCATCCTGAATTTTAAATAGAAAATATCAAAACAATAAATTACAAATTACAAAATAAAAATAAAATAAAATAAGACCTTCCACAAATCAAATTTGGACATTTCAAATCAACTGCGTCTCAATTAAGAGGCAATTGAGAATCATCTCAATTCATAGAAGGCTTGAGCTTGTTCCAAAATGGACACAAATTTACTTTCGAAAATTTGATGTTTATCTCTCAGTAACCAAACAACACAATACTTTCCAAGTTTTCCGAAAGCTTGTTTTCCACTAAAACCAAAAGATCTTTCAAGTAGGATTATATTAGATGTTGTCCTTTTATATGTGATATCGTAACAAGAAAACTATGCCGATCTAAAATGAGAGTAATAAGTCTATATTAGGGACTAAACACTTTCAGAATCTCACAAATAAACAATCATCAGCTGTATTCTTCAATATTTCCACTAGGCATTTGTATATCAAACACGAAGTTGGAAAGACCGAGACAAAATAACAAACTCACCTAAGGAGTCCTTCAGGATCAAAAGGGGCCTGACACCAAGAGGGAGCATCAGGAGGCAAGGGTCCATAGTCAGGGGAATTAATACTGCACTCCTATTTAGGAATACAATAAAGGTAAAGTGGCACACAAGAAGATAAATAAGCAGATTTAGTCAGGCCATCAATACGGAAGAAAACATACCGGCATCCGTGCATAGACAGGTCTCCTGTATAGATGTTGTATGCCCAATAGCTTACGATCAATCATTCCAACAGCATTACAAGCTGGTCCAGGGTCAGCCCTTACTCCACATTTAACCTAGCCAACGATTTAAAGGATTACATAGATTCCATTTCCAACCAATATTCTCAGTTAAATTATACCCCAAACAAATCCTAAACCTCCCAACAACAGTTTAGGATAGTAAACATCAACACTTACAGAAACAATCTTTGGTGGTAACGAAGGCTCTGCTGGAATCTGATACTCCCAATCGGGAACATATAAGCCATATAGCAAAGAGAGATAAAGGCTAGTAAGAAACAAAGCCACACCCCTGTTAAAGTCCAGCAATTAGCAAGGACCGGTGATAATGAAAATAAACTGTTAATCTAAGAGAAAAGCCTTGGGTTGAGAGACATGATGAAGGGGAAGCCACAAAACATCTATCATGAACACCAGAATAAATGCCAGCAGCAAACCAATAGCCCCAACAGATTTCAATGAGTCATGACCATGATTGAATCACACTTTCATGGTCATGCAGAGAAGTCATAATTTGAGACACAGAGGGAAGGGGAAAGCATATCCCAACACATATCACAAACACCAAAATTACATTTTAACAGCATTTTGTGATGATCAATTTTTCAAAACTTTGACGTTAGTGAGTGACAATTATATTTCAGTTCCTAGATTCCATGTATTTAATTGTTCCAATCTCAAAGATGCTGCAAAACTATAAGATCAAGAGAAAGTAACCTATGATGTTCAATGCACTAAGTAATTTAGTTTTTGCAGCGAATAAAAATCCATTTACTTGCTCCAACCATTGGCATTAATACTGCATTTATATAATTTATGCGTCAATGCATAGTGTAATTTGTAAACTCTGAATTCTAACCAACAATATTAAAATCAAATTTTAAGCTTTATTGGTCCATTTTGTTTTATTCCATTGATTAAGAAGTCTCACATATTTCTTTTCCATTACATCCAAAAAGTTTGGGCATACATAATAATATAAGTATTTAATTCAATCGTATAAAATCCAGTATTATTATTATTTCTGGAAAGAGCCATTAATCCATGCTTCCAGTTTGAAATTCATGTAGCTCCACACCAAACCTCAACTAAAAATACCAAAACTTAGAAGGAAGATTAAGCTTACCACTGGTACTGATACTTCTTTAGTAGAGATAATTCTGAATTAACAGTGTCATCACCCTTGATCCAAATCTCACACAATGCTGTAAGCAAATATGCTACTGCAATTCTCTGGTGTCCAATGAAGAAAATAAAGGAGACCACCATTATATAGGAAGGACAAAGAAAAAAAATTTAAGATGAAATTTCTTTTAGTCACATAAAGAAACATTAAAGAATTCTGGCTTCGTAAAATTCTTTTAGCTCTCATTGTTCAAACTTCTTGCAAAGACACATATAAGTCCTGCTGCCTATTGGTACAAGATGCTTTTTGTTTTTGTACCAATCATGTGGATTAAAAGAAAGCATAAAGAACCTGATACAAAAACCATACCTGTAGTATACCCATCCATCTAATCTGTTTAATATCCACTCCATATGTCAGATCATTGAGGCCATGGAAAAATCCTCCTGCAGAGAAGGCTGTCAGAATATTTAACAGAGAAATACACACACACACATATACACACACAAATCAAAATTGCAAGCAGTCAACAACTAGCACACCCATATTTGTTTTTGATTACCAATACTGATTTATTCAACACTTGTTCCTTTCAAGTTAGAATCAATCAACGACGTTCATAACATGGCTTAGGATTTGCTAGATACAAAGCTAAAGATTCAGTTAACCACCTTGAAGAAAAAGGCCTAATGCCAGAAGCTTAAGTGCTCGCAAAATTGCTTTTCTAGTTGAATCAACTCTACAAGACGGCTTCTGTTCAAAGAAACAAGATTTGTTAAAACAAATAAACAAGATTCTAGACAGACCCATTAACCAAGAAAGTTACACAATGAAACTGGTTCTAGTCAAATGATACAAAATCTAGCCTGCAAAGAGACATGAAGTTTGGGACTAAACAATGTCATAGCATACATATTTTGACCAACCTCATCATACAACAGTATCAGGTGGATATACAGTGCAAGAGAAACACCAACTATAAAAAGGAACAATGGCATGACATAATCCGCTAGTGTTAAACCATTCCATGGGGAATGATTAATCGATGGAAGAATTCCACCAGCATCATCCACCAGTATCATCAACTGCATGCATGAAGATTGAGAAACAAATGAGTAGAAAAACTAAAAATGAAAAATTTTGGGAGAAGTAAAATCCAGGAATTCTTATTGAAATATTATCAAGTTACGAACATTAACCAAAAGAATTGGTTAATCATTTTCAAAATTAACCACATAGATTTGACTAACCATTCTTTCCCTCAACTATTACTAAATTATCTTTCTACCAAAAAGTTTCAAAATAATATTTACACTGAGATGTCGTGAATAACCAGTAAACTCATGTCCCGAGTCTATAATACAAGATTTCATACAATATCTGCAAAAAAAAAAAAAAATATCACAAGGTTTCATGGGTGCCACCAGTGCCTAATTAACAGGGGGAAATTAGTGAACCAACAAATTAATCTTTCAATCACTGCAAAATTGATTTCATCCTCATAAATAACATCCTAATCCTACCAATGTTTCAAAATATCTCGCTCTGTCTCCATGAAAACACCATGTAAAGATGAGGGCCGCATTATTTCTGAATTTGTATTGACCACTTAACTTTGGAAGTCGTTGAATTTTTAACACCAAATTAAACTATGCTTAGAGACTAGATTGAAAATTGATAAGAGAAAGGAAAATTTGAAGGAAACAAACAAGACAACTAATTTCTTAAGTAATAACTTCTCTATATGGTTTTTTTTCTTTCTTTTGTATAACTATCTGGTATCTAGTACCAGAATAGATTCAAACATACTCTTCCTTTCCCAAGTTTAACATAATCACAGAAATTGTAAATGAAGCATAGCTGCTGCACAACCGCAATGCTTACATAAGACTTCCTTAAAATTATAACAGGGAAAATATATATATATATATATATATATCCGTTGGGATGCTCTTTATTATCTTATGCGGCTAAGCAACTAGTATTGCGTTCCTTCATCATCTCACACTAACTCAAAAAAATTGTACTAGATTATGAATCCGTTGGCCATTAGCCCCATATGACGTGTAGGTAACTTTGAAAAAACAAATCATGCGTCTTTGACGGTGGGGTAAACTGGAGATTGCCACCCTACCTAGGTCAAAGATTCAAGTTTGCAAACTTGGAATAAATATCATTATGAATAAAGTAAGTTTTAACCGGTAAACTATTTAAGAGGACCATCCATGAAGAAAAACAACGACTTCTTGAAATAAAAGAGAAAAAGTCAATGACAAGCGAGGAGATTTCTATGTGTAGATTCTGGAGGCATATTATTTGAAGTATCGAAACGAAAGGCTTGGCTCCCGACTCAAATGCACGAATAGTACTTGTCAGAATCACATATATAATACTCTATTAATCGTCAATTCCAAAAATCTGGAAAAAACCTATTAGAGAATATTTTAGTTTTTTCTGGTTGAAAGGGTCAACTTTCGTAATGAGTGAAAGTCAGTCACTAAGGAACGATGGATCATATAGCGTATCTTCAAAGTAAAGAGATAAGAAATTAATTATATCACTAGAGGGCGAACTGTATTTATATCGCGTCTCTAAATGCTTGCATCATTAAATTTCTGAACGATGCATAAGCAAGGAAATCGAGCGCAAGAATGACAAGGGGCTAAATTTGGAATAAATGGACAGGCATACATTATAGGAATAGAAATTGAAGCTATAGATTTGGATGAATCTATTTCTCCTCATCAACAAGATGCCTCCCTTCATTAATATAGGAGAATACTTACTGGACTTGTGAGATTTGCCAGCGAGACGAGTACAAAGAATGAGTTTTTAAAAATAAAAAATTACGAGACGCAGCGCTATATTTGGTAAGCCGAGGCTCAAAAACAAAAAAAGAAAGAAAAGAAAAAACAGAGAGAGTAAGAGAGAGAGAGAGATAAGAAGGGGAAGGAACGTTGGGGCAAAATGGGTCGAACAAGGAAGACTCACCTTCACCTCTGCGCCAGTGTTATTAATATTAATAATCATATAAAACCATGGGAAGTCTATCATGCCATACAAACCGAACCCCTAATTACTGCTTTAGTAACATATGTGAGACAGAGAGAGCTAGGAAGATGAGAGAAAAATATTACCACAACAGTGAGACCACGAAAAACGTCGAGCGAAACAATACGTTGAGGTTGGTTCCCGGAAGCCGAGAGTGAGCGATCATCGATTTTCTTACCCCGTTTTTCCTCATTGGGGTCGACAGTGGCAGATCTTGATTCAGAAATCGGAAGAGCCATCTCTACATCGTCTTGTCCAGTTGCCTGCAGCATTCCGCAACGATCCAACCTCCCTTGCTCATTATCGTCCTCATCGTAGTTCTTTATTGGCTTGTAATTTCTCATGGCTCTCAAATCTACCTTCTACTTGTGCCTTCAAAAAATCATCATATACCCTCTACCTTCGCTAAAGTTGTAATTTTATTCGAGTTTCGAGGCAGGGAGGAGGACTTCTCCTACTTGAAAATACGTTGAACTACTTCACCGAGATGCGCTCCTCTTTTTCTCGCTCTTGAGAAGCCTCTGCCCACTCCACCCTCTTCCTGCGCAGGCGATACCAGATATTTAAAGCTGGGGGAGGAACACAAATTTTTTTCGTGTATTTATCTACCTTTTCTTTTTATTTTTCATGTACTTACCCTTATCTATCCAACAAAATCTGCATTTTATGGTAAAAAAAGATAATTGTAATACCACGAATACAAAATTTATTTAACGCATATCATTTGTGATTTTAACATATTTATGTAAATTTATATAAATTAAATTTAATCCAGAATATCAGTGCTAACTTTCAATTAGTTCTATGTATATCTTTTTTTCTTTCGGTAAACTACTTCTATGTATATCTTTTATAACTGACAAGATTTCAGGCATTGTAGGTTGCCTTTCAATAAATTTTTATAATCGTTAAAGAATTGGTTTCCTTATTTGATATGCATTCTTCATGCTACATGCTTCATGCTTGTATATATGACATATATGATAATCAATCAATATATGATATGAAAATAAAATAAGTTGATATTGTTACATTATTATTATTTATTGGGTTGATTTTTTTTAACTAATGTGAATATTTAAATTCCGTATAATTTTAAAATTACATAAAATTAGGATGAGTGGGTTTTTTTCTTTTTTGCCAGCAGTGAATATTGTTAATTATTATGCTATTCTTAATCTTGATTTATATAGTTTTAAAATAATTAATTTACTTTTTAGAATTTTATATAGTTTTAAAACCATTTATGTATCTCTATAATATGGGATTAAGGATGGTTGATAAATTTTTTTAATAAGATAGAAATTCCAAAATAAACGAATTTATTTTTTATGACTAATTAAATTATAAAGCTTTTTAATTGCTTGATTAAATAGAGATGAGCACATTTGAAGCAAACTTTAAGGAGCATTGAGACTTCTCTAAGATTAGAATAGAATACGGAACTTTTTTATTTATTTATTTTTATTCGAAGAATTGTTATAATTTAATGAATTGAAATGAAAAAGATCGTTTAAGCAACGTCGTCATCGAAAGAGCAGTGCAGGATATAAAAAGCTACCAAAATTATAATAAAAAATAGTATTTTAAAACTATATCTTCATAAAAGTAGAAGTTAGTTAAAAAAAAAGAAAAAATGAATCCATTAGACCCTCTAGTTTACACCAATTTTCAAATAGGTTCTTATAGTTTAAAAATTTTGAAACTCATCCTTAAACTTTATCATGGTTACTAAGTAAGTCCTTATAGTTTTATCTATTAGCAATTTACTCCCAAAACTGATGATGTGGCATAATAGTGTTAACAAATTCCGGACATGGCACATTAAATGCTAGCTTATCACACCAAGTCAGCAAGTGATGCAGAAAAAAAGAGTGGTGCTTGATATCTATACAGTTGATGTCATCCCTCGCATTCTCAATCGAAGTCCCTTACAGCATCAATGCTGTCCAAATAAATCCTGAAGGTTTGTTTTCTGAAGCAAGCGAAAGTCGCAAATAAGCAAGAGTTGAAGGCACAGAGATTGAAGATCTATGTTATGAAGTTAAAGAAGATGGCTTTATGATTTGTTTAGACTTCGGACATAAACTCAACCTTAAGAGGCAAAGTGTTGAGCTTAACGTTTTTCTCTGTGTTCATATATATTTGTGTGTATACGCACACACACATGTTCTCCCAAATGGTACACAAGAAAGACGAATGAGGCAAAAGGGATGGAGTTAACTGCTGCATGTTCCGGGTGCATGTAATGGGAACGGGAGAAGAACTTGGACCTTTTTCTACATTGGAATGAAAGCCAACTTGTGTTTGACTACATATACTTTTTCTGTGTTCTTGAATTTTCTGAATAAGTTCCATCATTAGTTATAATAAAAAAGATGAAAGCACTAGTACAGTTAACCTCAAGTGTATAATGAAAAACTCTGTTTTATTATTGGTTTTGAAACAAAGCATAGTGAGAACAAGCTTCTGGCAATTTTCAGTTACTTATTGTTCAATGATCATGCAGATGGGATTTTGAAGGAAATGATATCCACTTAATGTTTTCATATTAGAGGTGCTCACAATTGCCAATACTTTGAATGGGCTTCTACTACCTAAGTGAATGTTCATTTTGATCCATGGTAGTCAAATCTTAAGTTTTCTTATATGTTCTATGTAAAAGAAA